>CM053026.1:131637849-131657865 GCA_028564925.1 Lithobates sylvaticus | reverse complement strand
CTTTTCCTCATCTTCTGGCTCAGTGAAAAATAAGAAAATAAATACTTTAAACAAACATTCAGGTCAGACTTTTAACATAAGGTAACAAAATAAGTATTGCAAGCTTACGGTATACTTCCAATACAAACATGCACACAATCCCTGTGTTCTCTAGAGACTCTAGCAATGAAATGCAGGCTGCTAAACAGCATGCTGAAAATGTCTGAAACTTGTGTAAGTGCACCTAGAGACATGGCTATTCTCCTGAGCCCCAAAACTTTGGCATTCCATTTTTTCTTTATATAATTATAAAATGGTTTTACAGTTTACAGCACAAAAACAGTGGTAGGGGCTAAAATCTGTTATGGAATCAGCTAAACAGCACCAAGTATTTTACTACATAGAGCCACTTACTTTCTGATACTAGACCCTAAGCACAGATGACCATTTTCAGCAAATGGTCAACATAAGTTTGCAATTTTTTTAAATGAAGAATATCATGATTTTGCCTTTTCTGTTCTACTGTCACCAGCTGCATTCTCCATTTGAATGTCTATTTCAAAACTTGTAGTACTTTACACTTCTCTATCTTACTCCATTTTTGTGCCCCCTCTATCTCATGTGTCCTTTCCATGGTGTACCTCTACCCCTTCTTACACATCTGTACCAGTGGGATGCTATGGTTTTACAGTTTGCAGCAGAGAAGCAGTTGTAGGGGCTAAATACTGTTATGGAATCAGCTAAACAGATCCCTGTATTTTACTACACAGACACACTTACTTTCTGACACTAGACCCCAACCAGGGATGACCAATTTAAGTAATTGGCCAATATACAGATGCAATATTTGTTTAATTTAATGATTTTTGGCCCCTTCTGCCTTTTCTTTTCTACTGTCACCAGCTGCATCCTCCAATTGATGGTCTTCACCAATATTTGTAATACTTTTAAGCACTCTTAACTAGGGATAGGCCAAACACCCCATGGTTCGGTTCGCACCAGAACAAGGGAACAGGCAAAAAAATATAAATTCTAGCAAGCTCTATTAAAGTCTATGGGACACGAACATGAAAAATCAAAAGTGCTAATTTAAAGGCTTATATGCAAGTTATTGATATAAAAAGTGTATGGGGACTCGGGTACTGCCCTAAGGGACATGTATCAATGCAAAAAAACATTTTTTTCAGGACCAGTGATTTTAATAATGCTTAAAGTGAAACAATAAAAATGAAATATTCCTTTAAATATCGTGCCTGGGGGTCCCCTTAGTCTGCCTGTAAAGTGGCGCATCTGTGTAATGTGCGGAACAGTGCCGCTGCAAAATGACATTTCTAAAGAAAAAAATAAAATTTTTAAACTTGCTCATGGCTGTAATGTATAAAGGAAAAAAAACGGCATGCGCCCCCCGACCCCAGTCCATACTAGGCCCTTCGGGTCTGGTATGGATTTTAAGGGGAACTCCACATCAAAATTTTAAACAAAATTGGTGTGGGGCTCCCCCCCAAAACCAATACCAGATCCTTTTTCGAGCATGCAGTCTGAAGGTCAGGATAGGGGGGACAAGCGAGCGCCCCCCCTCCTGAACCATACCAGGCCACATGCCTCAACATGGGGAGGGTGCTTTGGGGTGCCCCCCAAAGCACCTTGTCCCCATGTTGATGGGGACAAGAGCCTCTTCCCGACAATTGGTTGTCGAGTTCTGCGGGTGGGGGGCTTATCAGAATCTGGAAGCCCCCTTTAACAAGGGGACCCCCAGATCCCACCCCCCTCCATGTGAATGGGTATCAGGTACATTGTACCTCTACCCATTCACCCATAAAAGTGTAAAAAAGTAAAAACCACAATAGACAGTTTTTTACAATTAATTTATTTTAAAAAAAGTGTCCCGCGATGTACATCCATCATCAATCACTCCGTCCGACGGACCCAAAAAATAGAAACGAAAAAAGGAAAAACTCTGCCTCAACGGGAGGGCTCCCATCGACTGCTGTCTTTTCCCTTTAACAGCTCTTATATAGAGCACTATATGCTTTGCATCTATTTCTCAATTCAATTGACACCAAAATGTTAAATGAGGATATTATTTATCCCTATCTAGACTGGTGGCTACTGGGCTGTACCATGAGCCTTTATTCAGTGTATATTTACCAACCCAGAGACGAAGTCATCCCCCTTCAGGGGTTCTAGGTGAGAATCTCTCTCTATAAGTAAATCGATTGTTGGATTCAACTATTGGTATCCATCTTTTAGCAATTTTTAGCTTTTCATTATGTGATTGATTTCACTTTTGAAACATTACATTCATCCATTAATTTAGTTTCTTTCTCATCCCTAGTGTTAAGCCAAGTGCTTTGCATCCTCCTCCTGTCCTGAATAGTATACGTGGGCTTGGATGATAAAATGAACTTCCACTGCTTCACACATATAGACGTTTGCTTGTAAATTCCATACTGGTTAATCCTAATTAACATTTGTTATTCCTGGATTTATCCAGGTGGTTTTCTAAAGATACTGGTAAAACATCCTATGGACGTATATACATTTATATCTTCAGCCAAAATCTTATGTAATTATGATTGTTGATATATTATTCCTTTGACCGCAATTCTACATATGCATATGTATATTTATATATATGTATGAGATTATGTATTGTATACATTCTATTTTTGTTATGAAGTCTTTATAGTGTTTTATCTATTTTCAGTGTATCGTATTTTGTACCCCAAAACTCCTGATGAAGCTCAGAAGAGCGAAACATGTTGCGTGGTATACGAAAAATTGTCAGCTAAATAGTTTCAACATATGAAAATTCACTATTGTGTTATTTCTCCATGTCTTATAGAAAAATGTATTTTAATGTTCTCAAATGAATTTGTGTATTAATAAAAATATTTTTATGGATATTATTTAAAACCCATGCCAATTATTATTATTTTTTGGTTTTTGACACCTCTAAAGTCCCAGGGGTTGGTGGACCTCAAGTCCTTACTCTGTTTTTATGGGAACAAGGTGCTTTGGGGGGAACCCAAAAGCACCCTCCCCATGTTGAGGGCAAGCCGCCCCCCCCTTTTCTTGCCTGCCATGCTGCTTGCTCGGATAAGGGTCTGGTATGGATTTTGGGGGGACCCCACGCTGTTTTTTTTTTTTTTTGACGTGGAGTTCCCCTTAAAATCTACCAGCTCCAAGGGCCTTGGATGTTGGCTGTGTCTGAACACTGTAACCTCTCACAGTTGTTGGGCACAGGAACAGGCCATGTTGCCAATAATTTAACAAAAAATGTAAATTACATGCACCTGTTAAACAGGTGCATAAAAATTGGGCTATAGGTTTTGGTGGTTACTGGCTCTTGAGGATGGACCACTGACCAGAACTTCCTCAATATGCAATCGAGCTACTGACCTGTCCTGCATCCAGTGGATCGAGGAGTGCGCCTGTCTACAGACTCCATTGATAGGCTTACATTTATCAAAATGAATCAGTCCTGGATCAGCAGCTATCAAGCCCATATGACATCACTAAGTTTATGGCAATGATAGTAACCTCTCGCTATCATTCAGCATTGAAGAAACTACTGATTAAAACTACCTTGTATGAGTCCTTTACCACAGTGTGTATCTCTGTAACAATAATATGAGCTTTTTTTTAAAGATACGCTTATGGCAAGAGGTAAATATCTCACTCAGAATGATGTGTTTCAACCAGTTTGTAAAAAATTGTTGGCATCTTAAAAGAACCAAAAAAAGAAAAATTGGCTGCGCTGAAATAATATAAATCAATTAGCCCACCACCCTCGTGACAAGTTAAAATGGTTTCTACTAGATTATTAGTGTGTAACTAAATTTCCTATATCTGGACTACAAGTCCACAACTCAGTGACAAGTGTCAGAAAATAAATTTACAATGCAAATTAAATTATCGTGAACACATAACAGTGAATCAGAATCTGGTGTAATGGCATAGAGAACAACAGAGATCCAAGTGTGGATGAATGTCTTTTTGTAAAGAAATGTTCTATTCATGCAGAGGAATCCACCACAGAGTGTAAAGTCCTGTTGTTGGCATCTGGTACATATGGAGAAGTGATAAAATAGCCAGAGTAAAGATCCTCCACCAAAGGTAAAAATGGCAGCTTACCAGCTGGTCTGGTCTCTGTGTTAAGAGAGACCAGATGGGCAAATGGCATACACCCCTGCCTGGGTCTTTATCCGAACTCCTCTAGATGACAATCGCCAGGTTTATCAAAGGAATAGGTCTTTCTCTGGGATCACTTGACTCTCAGTCAGAGGAGATATTAGCATGAAAGAGAAAGGGACACCATGGCGCAATAACGTTTTTACCCTCTGTTTATTTAAAAAAATTCTCTAAAATGGCACACTCACATGTATATAGAAATGAAAAAGCGGTTGTTTTAAAATTAGTCGAGCCGGCCGGCTCTCTTACTTGCTACCCGTCGCTTCCTGGAGTAGACGGG
Source organism: Lithobates sylvaticus (assembly GCA_028564925.1). Classification (NCBI taxonomy): domain Eukaryota; kingdom Metazoa; phylum Chordata; class Amphibia; order Anura; family Ranidae; genus Lithobates; species Lithobates sylvaticus. The sequence goes on along the minus strand of CM053026.1, from coordinate 131,653,412 downwards.
AGATGGAGGTGACGTCAGCACGCCGCTCACCCTACGCCGTTTCGTCAAAATGTGACGTCTTCCTGGGCCACGGGCGGCGTGCTGACTCACCGCCTCATATACCTAATACAGTCCAACACACGCCCCTTTCTGAGCTCTCGTCGGCCATCTTTAGAGAGGGCAATCGCCCTTTTTATATCCCTGATTGGCTTCTAAGAAAAATGGGCTGTCCTAGCATCTAGCTAGGTGTGTTTATTGGCTCAGTGTCTAGCGAATGCCTGAAGTATTGACGCTCAGTGATGTGTCAAGGAACGGGACCTGTCTTATTTAAAATCCTCGATCGTGTCACATTGACACCCTAATGTATCAAAATGCTATGGATTGTGATAATCCTGACATATTATCATAGACAATATGTCAAATAAATTAAAAACATTAAAAAAAGAAGGCTAGTTAAAGCGCAGTATCTCCACATTCAAATTTAACCCTTTGGATCCGCACCGGTTTTAGTAGGAATATTAGAATGATCTATTAGACCTCCAGGCCAAGTGTTAGTTGGGGTTAATTATAGGGCACCCCCAATAAATGTGGGTGTATCTAGAGATTGTTCTTTCCCGAATATGTATATTACACTCTAACACTATCTTTCGTTCAAGAATCAGTACACCAGCTTCTTATTTTGTAAAAATTATGAAGAGCTGGTTGGAATTCTAAATTCATTTCATTAGGGACGATTGGTCAGGGATAAAGAGCCCATCTCATCCACTCAAAACCAAAAAAGAGGAAAAGAAAAAAAGGAATTTTTTGGAAAATGAGAGCCAATGGTCATTAACATTACGTGATGGCCATCAATATCCCTGTTGGAACTTTTATCAATAATGTCTCCCTCACTAACTAGGTCTATATGGGGGATTAATGTTATACGGGAAATTAGGTAGGAAGGTGATTTCATTCCCAGATTTCCTCCGTACAAAATGCATGTCAAATGTATTTGATGTATACCAGGTGTATCTAAATTGATAAGTATATTATCCTACTGGCTTACGAGAGCTCAGAGTTGGTTCACATCATATATGTACTAGCTATTGTCTATAAAGGCATTCAAATCTACATCCACATTAAGGCCATAAGGGGTATAGCAACGCACTCTGTGGATCCAGGCCATTTCAGATCTGGATAAATCTCTCACTAGTGGACTACCCCTCCAGTGTGCACTGAACTTATCTATGCCCAAAAATAATGTACCCGAGGGGTTGCGATCATGGTGCAGTGCATAATGTTTGGATACAGAATGAAACCTGTATCCACTTTTGATGTTTGTGATATGTTCCCCCAACCGCACCTGCATGGCTCGCTTAGTTCTACCGATATACTGAAGCCCGCAAGGGCACTGGAGTAAATACACCACCCCCTTAGAGCTACATGTAACAAATGTTTCAATTTTATGTTCCCTTCCTGTGCTGGTAGATGTGAAAGATAATGTCTTTTTCTGTTTGCTCTTATTTAATGTACAGAGTTGGCACCTACGGCACTGATGGTAGCCCGATAGCTGTTGAAAGAAGGAAACTTTTTTAGGAGGTGGGTCCACCACATTAGGTGCAACCTTATCTCTAAGGTGGTGGACCCACCTCCTAAAAAAGTTTCCTTCTTTCAACAGCTATCGGGCTACCATCAGTGCCGTAGGTGCCAACTCTGTACATTAAATAAGAGCAAACAGAAAAAGACATTATCTTTCACATCTACCAGCACAGGAAGGGAACATAAAATTGAAACATTTGTTACATGTAGCTCTAAGGGGGTGGTGTATTTACTCCAGTGCCCTTGCGGGCTTCAGTATATCGGTAGAACTAAGCGAGCCATGCAGGTGCGGTTGGGGGAACATATCACGAACATCAAAAGTGGATACAGGTTTCATTCTGTATCCAAACATTATGCACTGCACCATGATCGCAACCCCTCGGGTACATTATTTTTGGGCATAGATAAGTTCAGTGCACACTGGAGGGGTAGTCCACTAGTGAGAGATTTATCCAGATCTGAAATGGCCTGGATCCACAGAGTGCGTTGCTATACCCCTTATGGCCTTAATGTGGATGTAGATTTGAATGCCTTTATAGACAATAGCTAGTACATATATGATGTGAACCAACTCTGAGCTCTCGTAAGCCAGTAGGATAATATACTTATCAATTTAGATACACCTGGTATACATCAAATACATTTGACATGCATTTTGTACGGAGGAAATCTGGGAATGAAATCACCTTCCTACCTAATTTCCTGTATAACATTAATCCCCCATATAGACCTAGTTAGTGAGGGAGACATTATTGATAAAAGTTCCAACAGGGATATTGATGGCCATCACGTAATGTTAATGACCATTGGCTCTCATTTTCCAAAAAATTCCTTTTTTTCTTTTCCTCTTTTTTGGTTTTGAGTGGATGAGATGGGCTCTTTATCCCTGACCAATCGTCCCTAATGAAATGAATTTAGAATTCCAACCAGCTCTTCATAATTTTTACAAAATAAGAAGCTGGTGTACTGATTCTTGAACGAAAGATAGTGTTAGAGTGTAATATACATATTCGGGAAAGAACAATCTCTAGATACACCCACATTTATTGGGGGTGCCCTATAATTAACCCCAACTAACACTTGGCCTGGAGGTCTAATAGATCATTCTAATATTCCTACTAAAACCGGTGCGGATCCAAAGGGTTAAATTTGAATGTGGAGATACTGCGCTTTAACTAGCCTTCTTTTTTAATGTTTTTAATTTATTTGACATATTGTCTATGATAATATGTCAGGATTATCACAATCCATAGCATTTTGATACATTAGGGTGTCAATGTGACACGATCGAGGATTTTAAATAAGACAGGTCCCGTTCCTTGACACAGCACTGAGCGTCAATACTTCAGGCATTCGCTAGACACTGAGCCAATAAACACACCTAGCTAGATGCTAGGACAGCCCATTTTTCTTAGAAGCCAATCAGGGATATAAAAAGGGCGATTGCCCTCTCTAAAGATGGCCGACGAGAGCTCAGAAAGGGGCGTGTGTTGGACTGTATTAGGTATATGAGGCGGTGAGTCAGCACGCCGCCCGTGCCCCAAGAAGACGTCACATTTTGACGAAACGGCGTAGGGTGAGCGGCGTGCTGACGTCACCTCCATCTCCCGTCTACTCCAGGAAGCGACGGGTAGCAAGTAAGAGAGCCGGCCGGCTCGACTAATTTTAAAACAACCGCTTTTTTATTTCTATATACATGTGAGTGTGCCATTTTAGAGAATTTTTTTAAATAAACAGAGGGTAAAAACGTTATTGCGCCATGGTGTCCCTTTCTCTTTCATGCTAATATCTCCTCTGACTGAGAGTCAAGTGATCCCAGAGAAAGACCTATTCCTTTGATAAACCTGGCGATTGTCATCTAGAGGAGTTCGGATAAAGACCCAGGCAGGGGTGTATGCCATTTGCCCATCTGGTCTCTCTTAACACAGAGACCAGACCAGCTGGTAAGCTGCCATTTTTACCTTTGGTGGAGGATCTTTACTCTGGCTATTTTATCACTTCTCCATATGTACCAGATGCCAACAACAGGACTTTACACTCTGTGGTGGATTCCTCTGCATGAATAGAACATTTCTTTACAAAAAGACATTCATCCACACTTGGATCTCTGTTGTTCTCTATGCCATTACACCAGATTCTGATTCACTGTTATGTGTTCACGATAATTTAATTTGCATTGTAAATTTATTTTCTGACACTTGTCACTGAGTTGTGGACTTGTAGTCCAGATATAGGAAATTTAGTTACACACTAATAATCTAGTAGAAACCATTTTAACTTGTCACGAGGGTGGTGGGCTAATTGATTTATATTATTTCAGCGCAGCCAATTTTTCTTTTTTTGTACTTACTGTGTGTATCTCACATAAGGTTGCAGCAGGAATGAAGTTATTCATTTATTTTATTTTTTCACAAAAGTCATCTTTATATAAGTGTTAGATATTTTATTTTTCAGACAGCGCTGTTACTCCAACATACCATCTTAAAAGAACCACCTTTTAACACAATATTTATTTTCAATTTATGTAATGGTATGTTAAATGCAGATGGATACTAGACATGTGCATTTGTTTTCATCCGAATGCATTTTCGTCCGAATTTCAGGTATTTTCGTTATCGTTTTAACAAACGATAACGAAAGTGCAGAATCCGAAAAACGAAAGATCTGACATAAACAAATGCTTTATTTTCGTTTTCGTTGTGACAACAGTTCGATATAGATAGGAGATTCGACGCTGAAAATAACAATCTGTGTCCATTGAACCTGTGGTCCAAGATTATTCTACACAGAGAGGAAAGATTCGACGTAGAGAGGAAAGATTCAACGTAGAGAGGTAAGAGTTGACGTAGAGGAAAGATTCGACGTAGAGAGGAAAGATTTGACGTAGAGAGGAAAGATTCAACGTAGAGAGGAAAGATTGCTGCTGGAATTGGGTGGAATTGCAGCTAAACTATACAGAGTCATACAGTTTAGCTGCTCCGTCGAATCTTCTTTGGACATTCGACAGACACCATAAGCCTTCAATGACAGATTCGACCTTAATTCATTTGGATTTCAAGACGAATGCAATTTTTAACAAAAAACAAATTAAATAAAAACGAATTTTGGGTGTGTTGCGTTAGTTAAAATATGATTTTTTTTTAAACATCAGACCTAACATTACATGGGAGAAATTACAAGTTTAGTTGATCAGATTCTCTGGTTTGAGTAGATTTTTTTTTTAAAATTAACATTACAGAAATTACAAGTTTAGTTGATCAGATTCTCTGGTTTGAGTAGAATTCTCAAACAAATGCTGTTTACATACAATGGTGTTAGATAGCATTAAACGGCTATTGTCTCGTCAGCTACAGCAAACAGGTTGAGAGTGTCTGTCAGACTGAAAAGAATGACTGTTATATTGATGACAGGATTTGGTTTGAGTAAAGAATGGGTAGCTAGCAACAGTCCATTGTCTCGTCAGCTACAGTAAACAGGTTTGGAGGGTCTCTCAACCTGAAAAACAATGACTGTTATATTGATGACAGGATTTCGTTTGAGGAGACAATGGTTAGTTAGCCCATTGTCTGGTCAGCTACAGTAAACAGGTTTGGAGAGTCTCTCAACCTGAAAAGAATGATTGTTAGTGGGTTGTTAGCTTTGGTCAACAAACAGGGGTATAAAATGGATGGGTAGAGACACAGAGAGGAGGCTGGAACACATCATGCTGTAACATCAGGACACACACATCATCATGCTTTGAAGATCAGAAGAAGCCGCTCATGATACAAGAACAGAACCTGGTCTCTAAGAAGAAATATTGCCAATTGGAGATCATGAACATTCAGTAACAGAAGTTAAGTAACCCTTTTAAATGTATTTGTACTGTTAGACTTTAGGCTGTTCTATTTTCTAGGCATTTTGCTTGTTATAGATATCTGTCAGTCTTGTATTGTATTCCTAAGATTGTAATAGTTTTGTACAGCAGCTTTGTTAGTAAAACGCACATCTATACACTGCAGAAGTCTCAGCTTCCTTGTTATACCACAGAGTAACCTTGCTAGATAGACGCAAGCGCTACATTTGGGGGCTCGTCCGGGATATTATATTTGGGGGCTCGGCCGTGACTGTGCTATAGTTCAATTGAAGTAGAGCTATTTTTTCTGTAGTGTGTAGCTTGTGCTAGGTAAAATGCTGCGTAAGCTGTTTAGGAAAAGCAAGGCTGTAGAGGGTTCTGGTGACCAGAAGGAAGTGTGCAGCTTACCTATCTGGGCCAGAGACAATGAGTGGGAGCCTCTTGCTAAAGAATTTGTGAAGTATGCTTCTCCCTTGAAGCTGACTTGGGGTGATAAAGTCTCAGATCATTTTGTAGATTTTAGCCTGAAGGGGTTGGATTTAAGTAAAAAAGAGAAGAGAACGGTGTCCAAAGTCGGATGGTATTTTCTTCACGCATTTTACATCGAATCACATAGAAGGGAGAAGGCAGAGGCAGAAGTTAAGGTATTAAAAGACCAGCTAGCAGTTGCTTCAGAGTGTGTACGTTCAACTGCTAATCGGGCTGATGATTTGCAAGAGCGGTGTGCAGCCCTCATGACCAAATCAATTAATGCCTTAAGGAAAAGGAAGGGCCGTAAACCTGTTAGTAAAGCCAGGGTACGTGCCATTGTCACATCCCAAAATTGGGACTGTGAGGATGTGCTCTCCTCAAATGATAGTGAGGATGAGGAGATAGAGTTTGATGTTTTGCATGATGATCTGCTAGTGCGAAAGAAAAAGTATGCCAGACCTCTCATTACTAAGCATAGGAAACGGCAACATGATAGAGAGGATATGGCAGATGGGGAGGTGCATTATCGCAACCCCAGAGATGTTGAATTTGAAGAAGTACGGGAGTTTACACAAACTGAACTCCATGAGCTGGCAAAACAATACAAACAAAGGTCTGGGGAGCCTCTAGTGAGTTGGCTCCTACGCTTATGGGATGAAGGGGCAGACAGTGTTGTTTTGTCAGGTAAGGAAGCAGTGACTATGGGAGTGTTAACCCATGATCCACAATTGCGTCAGGCAATGCGAAAAGCCCGAGAGTTTAGCGTGAATTTTTCACTGTTAGACCTTGTGAGAGATGGAATAGTCCGAGTATACACTAGTCCTACTGACCTGGAAAATACCTACTCCTGGAGATCAATAGCAGAAGGTATTTCCAGGTTACGTGAGATGGGTTGTATAACCGGATTAAATACGTTTCCAGAATGGATGGGTCCAGATATGGAACCCTTCACGTCTGCTCTGCGCTCTAAGCTGATGAAGTCTGCGCCATTTAATCTCAGGGCTCCCTTATTGTCCTTGTTGGGAGGCCTGGGATTAAACAGCAAGATTCATGAAGCTACAACCCTTTTAAGCCAGTTGGGGGAGCTAGAGGAGACTAAAACAAAACCTGTCAGGGCAGTAGATAAGGTCAAGGCCAGACAGGAAGAATACAAGCAGAAAAGAACAGAGAAGAAAGGGAATGGGGTAGAGAAGACAGGAGGTGAAGAGAAAACCAGGCTAGTTATTTCTAGGAAAGAAATGTGGGTGGACCTATTAAAGGCAGGAGTACCTAAAGATGAGATAGATGGCATTTCTACTGCAGAAATGCTGAAGAGGTGGAAAGATTTAGTAGGTAAAACTGTCAGGGTTAGAAACACTACTCCTAGTGAAGATAACATCAGCCTAGACTTAGAGGAAACAGAACAGACCCCTCCTGTTAGCCCCAAACCAATTCCCAAAACTGAACGTGAACACAAACCCAAATCCCTTTATCCTGGGGAGGAGTTAGAGAGAATCAGAAAAGGGGATTGGGAGGTTCCTTATCCTTTATGAAGGGAAGGTGAGTCTCCTGTAATAGCCGTGAGGGCAGTGACAGCAGGAGACCGACGCCCATATGCACCTGTCACTGTATGGTGGGGAAAGTCATCTTCTCCCACACATGTAATGGCTTTAGTTGATAGCGGAGCCGAAGTTACACTTTTGCAAGGAAATCCTTCCCATCACAAAGGAGAATTGATTTATGTAGAAGGTTTGGGAGGGCAAACTACACCAGCAGTTAGGATACGGGTGAAATTGGCTATTGGCAAGGGATCAGGATTTATGACAAATGTTTTGGTTTCAGAGTTACCCGAAAATATTCTTGGGATGGATGTACTTCAAGGTCAGTCAATTCAGACTGAAAGAGGTACATTCACATTCGGGTATCCTGATAAAGCGTATCTGGTAAGGGCGGTGAAGGCTGTGGTCAGAGGTCATGCAAAATGGACCCCTGTCTACATTCCTCCACCAGAGAAGCCAGTCTGTTTCAAGCAGTACAGACTTCCTGGAGGCCACAAAGAAATTGGGGAGACTATTCAAGAACTATTGAGAGTAGGGATCCTTAGACCTGCTGTAAGTCCTTTCTCGTCTCCGGTGTTCCCAGTAAAAAAGCCTGATGGGACATATAGAATGACTGTGGATTACAGAGGTCTAAAAAAAGTGGCACCTCCATTGAAGTCAGCTGTACCAGATATGATCTCAATTGTTGAAAAAATTGCTAAAGATGCAGGAGAATATCATGCTGTGATAGACCTGGCTAATGCTTTCTTTTCGATTTTAATAGACCCAGAGTGTCAAGACCAGTTTGCTATGGTGTGGGACGGCCGCCAGTACACTTTCACTGTCCTTCCGCAAGGCTATCTTCATTCTCCAACGATTTGTCATGGACTGATTGCCCGAGATTTAAGCACCCTGAATTTGAAAGTCGCTGTGTTTCACTACATTGATGACATCATGATCTCTGGAACAAAAGAAGATGTAACTGAAGCACTGCACCTGCTGATACATCACATGGAGAACAGAGGGTGGGCTATCAACAGAGACAAAGTCCAAGGACCTACCACAGAGGTGAAATTCCTAGGAATGATGTGGACTGGGCAACAGAGGAAAATTCCAGAGACAGTTGTGCAAACTATCCAGGCGCTGTTGCCCCCTACTACCAAAAAGGAGGCACAGAAGTTCATTGGAGTTGTGGGGTTCTGGAGATCGTTCATCCCACATCTTGGACTGATTCTGAGGCCTATATATAATGTCACCCGGAAAAAGACTGAGTTTTCATGGGGTTCAGAGCAGCGGACTGCATTCCTGGCTGCTAAAGAAGCTATTTTGCAGCATCAGGGATTAGGACCCGTGAGACAAGGAGTACCATTTCAGCTGGATGTAGTGGAGCAGAATGGTACCATATCTTGGAGTCTGTGGCAGCCAAATGAAAAGAAAGGACTAAGAGCAATACCCATTGGATTTTGGTCCAAACAACTGACAGGGGCACAGAAGAGATACACGCCCCTAGAGAAGTACCTGTTTGGGGCCTACACAGCACTTCAACATGTAGAGACCATTACAGGAAAGGACACAGTCACCATCCATACTGCATTGCCAATAGCAGGATGGGTGAGAGATAATGGACTGATCACTAGGGCAGCTGTAGCCCAGAACCAGACACTGATGAAATGGAAGTGGTACCTTCAAGAAAGAGGGGGTATTGCAGCTGGGGATGTTAGAGACATTTCAAAACAGTTGACAGGGCTTGTTACTTTTACCAGCACCCAGCCAGAAGAAGAAATTCCTGTGCTGCAGTCATCCCCCATTCAAGAGGCTCCACCCTTTGAGTCTCTGTCAGAAGACATGAAGCAGTCAGCATGGTTCACTGATGGTTCAGCCATAGTCGCCTCGTCTGGGCGTAAATGGACAGCAGCAGCCTACAACCCAAGTACAGACACAGTCCTGCAGGAGACCGGAATTGGAGGGTCCAGCCAGTATGCAGAGTTGAAAGCTGTAGTGATGACGCTTCAGGAGGATCCTTCTTCCCATCTCACTATCTACACTGACAGCTGGGCGGTTTTTAAAGGACTGACAACTTGGATGCCCACGTGGAAGTCCAATGAATGGATGATTCATGGAAAGGTGGTGTGGGGAGGCAAGGAAGTCTGGGACTACATCTGGAAGGAAGCTCACTCGCGCACCATAAAAGTGGGGCATGTTGATGCACATGTGCCCCTAGTCCCAGACTTTGAGAACTATAACAGAGTTGCAGATGAAATTGCCAAAGTGAAGGCAGTTGTGCCAATTGATCCTGTCTTGATGAACTTGGCCAACTGGGCCCACAAGCAATCCGGACATTTAGGTCAAAAAGCAACATATGAATGGGCACAGCAGAGAGGCTTGCCTATATCCATGGACATGATAAAGACTGTAATAGGGAACTGTACAGTGTGTGGAGAAGTGCGACAATGGCCATTACAAAAGTACTCCACCGGGTCGATTAAGAGATATGGCAGATTGACTTCATCGGTCCCCTGCCCCGGGGAAACAATGGACTGAGATATTGTTGCACTGCAGTGGACACCTATTCAGGACTTATGCTTGTTCATCCTTGCAAACGTGCAGATCAAGCTGCAACGCTTCAACTGCTACAGAAACTTGTCGTTGCTTATGGTTGTCCCAAGCAAGTCCAAAGTGATAACGGCTCACACTTCACCGGATCAACAGTACAGCAGTGGGCCAAAGATTCTGGAGTGTACTGGTTGTGCCACATCCCATACCATCCACAGGCAGCTGGTTTGATTGAAAGATACAACGGGCTATTGAAGGACCAGATACGCAAACTTACACCCACACATACACTAAGGGGGTGGGATCGGGTCCTCACACACGCAGTCATGTTGTTAAATTCTAGGCCAATAGCCAAAAGCACACCATATGAGAGGATGGTAGGGGCTGGGGCACAGCTTCCACAGCTGGAGTGCAGAGTTCAGTATTTATGTAAGGTTCCTGAAAAAACAGGGCTTAACAGATACCATGTTACTGCTTCCCATGACATAGAAACCAAGAGTGACGTATCTGAAGCTGAAGCCTATCTAGGAATGAGAGGGAATCTGGCAGGAAGGTTTGAAGTTATATTTGCATTGGCAGATGAGCTTCAAGACAGTGGCTGGGACTCTGACTGGTTAGTGGATACTTCTCAGCAAGAGTGGAAAGTGAGGCTACATAACATAAAACCTTCCAAAATAAACAGCAGTGATCTTCTGGGAAATATCAGTATATTTCCTCTCCTCCCTATTGATGTTCTGTGGGAGGGTCAGAAGTGGGTACAGGCAGGGGGCAAAGTGTTAGTCAGATATCCAGGCAAGAAGCCATTTAGAGGAGAGATCGTAGCTGAAGGGCCTGGATCTACTGTTTATGTATTATTAGAGGGAACAGATAATCCGCTTTGTTTTCCACTCCACAGGCTGTCTCCGATTTGATCCAAAGGAAGACCAGAGAAAAGTGATTACAAGATGGAAAGAATGAGGGAAGATCGCAAGAGCTGTGGAGAGCAAGGCCTTTGATGTATTACATGCCTGGACTTGTTTCTACAGAACTTTAGAATGGACTTTCTAATGAACTTTTTAAGTTAAAAGACTGAAACATCTTCTCAATGACAGAAATTGGAGGTGTTGCATTCAAGGAAAATTAATGTTTAGAATGAGTTTTATCAAATGATATGGAGTCTGAAAGAAAGAAAAAAAAAAAAAATCTAGGGCGGAATGTGTTGCGTTAGTTAAAATATGATTTTTTAACTAACGCAACATCAGACCTAACATTACATGGGAGAAATTACAAGTTTAGTTGATCAGATTCTCTGGTTTGAGTAGAATTCTCAAACAAATGCTGTTTACATACAATGGTGTTAGATAGCATTAAGCGGCTATTGTCTCGTCAGCTACAGCAAACAGGTTGAGAGTGTCTGTCAGACTGAAAAGAATGACTGTTATATTGATGACAGGATTTGGTTTGAGTAAAGAATGGGTAGCTAGCAACAGTCCATTGTCTCGTCAGCTACAGTAAACAGGTTTGGAGGGTCTCTCAACCTGAAAAACAATGACTGTTATATTGATGACAGGATTTCGTTTGAGGAGACAATGGTTAGTTAGCCCATTGTCTGGTCAGCTACAGTAAACAGGTTTGGAGAGTCTCTCAACCTGAAAAGAATGATTGTTAGTGGGTTGTTAGCTTTGGTCAACAAACAGGGGTATAAAATGGATGGGTAGAGACACAGAGAGGAGGCTGGAACACATCATGCTGTAACATCAGGACACACACATCATCATGCTTTGAAGATCAGAAGAAGCCGCTCATGATACAAGAACAGAACCTGGTCTCTAAGAAGAAATATTGCCAATTGGAGATCATGAACATTCAGTAACAGAAGTTAAGTAACCCTTTTAAATGTATTTGTACTGTTAGACTTTAGGCTGTTCTATTTTCTAGGCATTTTGCTTGTTATAGATATCTGTCAGTCTTGTATTGTATTCCTAAGATTGTAATAGTTTTGTACAGCAGCTGTTTTTGTATAGTTTAAAAAATTGTGCACATCTATACACTGCAGAAGTCTCAGCTTCCTTGTTATACCACAGAGTAACCTTGCTAGATAGACGCAAGCGATACAAGAGCGGTGTGCAGCCCTCATGACCAAATCAATTAATGCCTTAAGGGAAAGGAAGGGCCGTAAACCTGTTAGTAAAGCCAGGGTACGTGCCATTGTCACATCCCAAAATTGGGACTGTGAGGATGTGCTCTCCTCAAATGATAGTGAGGATGAGGAGATAGAGTTTGATATTTTGCATGATGATCTGCTAGTGCGAAAGAAAAAGTATGCCAGACCTCTCATTACTAAGCATAGGAAACGGCAACATGATAGAGAGGATATGGCAGATGGGGAGGTGCATTATCGCAACCCCAGAGATGTTGAATTTGAAGAAGTACGGGAGTTTACACAAACTGAACTCCATGAGCTGGCAAAACAATACAAACAAAGGTCTGGGGAGCCTCTAGTGAGTTGGCTCCTACGCTTATGGGATGAAGGGGCAGACAGTGTTGTTTTGTCAGGTAAGGAAGCAGTGACTATGGGGGTGTTAACCCATGATCCACAATTGCGTCAGGCAATGCGAAAAGCCCGAGAGTTTATCGTGAATTTTTCACTGTTAGACCTCGTGAGAGATGGAATAGTCCGAGTATACACTAGTCCTACTGACCTGGAAAATACCTACTCCTGGAGATCAATAGCAGAAGGTATTTCCAGGTTACGTGAGATGGGTTGTATAACCGGATTAAATACGTTTCCAGAATGGATGGGTCCAGATATGGAACCCTTCACGTCTGCTCTGCGCTCTAAGCTGATGAAGTCTGCGCCATTTAATCTCAGGGCTCCCTTATTGTCCTTGTTGGGCGGCCTGGGATTAAACAGCAAGATTCATGAAGCTACAACCCTTTTAAGCCAGTTGGGGGAGCTAGAGGAGACTAAAACAAAACCTGTCAGGGCAGTAGATAAGGTCAAGGCCAGACAGGAAGAATACAAGCAGAAAAGAACAGAGAAGAAAGGGAATGGGGTAGAGAAGACAGGAGGTGCAGAGAAAACCAGGCTGGTTATTTCTAGGAAAGAAATGTGGGTGGACCTATTAAAGGCAGGAGTACCTAAAGATGAGATAGATGGCATTTCTACTGCAGAAATGCTGAAGAGGTGGAAAGATTTAGTAGGTAAAACTGTCAGGGTTAGAAACACTACTCCTAGTGAAGATAACATCAGCCTAGACTTAGAGGAAACAGAACAGACCCCTCCTGTTAGCCCCAAACCAATTCCCAAAACTGAACGTGAACACAAACCCAAATCCCTTTATCCTGGGGAGGAGTTAGAGAGAATCAGAAAAGGGGATTGGGAGGTTCCTTATCCTTTATGAAGGGAAGGTGAGTCTCCTGTAATAGCCGTGAGGGCAGTGACAGCAGGAGACCGACGCCCATATGCACCTGTCACTGTATGGTGGGGAAAGTCATCTTCTCCCACACATGTAATGGCTTTAGTTGATAGCGGAGCCGAAGTTACACTTTTGCAAGGAAATCCTTCCCATCACAAAGGAGAATTGATTTATGTAGAAGGTTTGGGAGGGCAAACTACACCAGCAGTTAGGATACGGGTGAAATTGGCTATTGGCAAGGGATCAGGATTTATGACAAATGTTTTTGTTTCAGAGTTACCCGAAAATATTCTTGGGATGGATGTACTTCAAGGTCAGTCAATTCAGACTGAAAGAGGTACATTCACATTTGGGTATCCTGATAAAGCGTATCTGGTAAGGGCGGTGAAGGCTGTGGTCAGAGGTCATGCAAAATGGACCCCTGTCTACATTCCTCCACCAGAGAAGCCAGTCTGTTTCAAGCAGTACAGACTTCCTGGAGGCCACAAAGAAATTGGGGAGACTATTCAAGAACTATTGAGAGTAGGGATCCTTAGACCTGCTGTAAGTCCTTTCTCGTCTCCGGTGTTCCCAGTAAAAAAGCCTGATGGGACATATAGAATGACTGTGGATTACAGAGGTCTAAACAAAGTGGCACCTCCATTGAAGTCAGCTGTACCAGATATGATCTCAATTGTTGAAAAAATTGCTAAAGATGCAGGAGAATATCATGCTGTGATAGACCTGGCTAATGCTTTCTTTTCGATTTCAATAGACCCAGAGTGTCAAGACCAGTTTGCTATGGTGTGGGACGGCCGCCAGTACACTTTCACTGTCCTTCCGCAAGGCTATCTTCATTCTCCAACGATTTGTCATGGACTGATTGCCCAAGATTTAAGCACCCTGAATTTGAAAGTCGCTGTGTTTCACTACATTGATGACATCATGATCTCTGGAACAAAAGAAGATGTAACTGAAGCACTGCACCTGCTGATACATCACATGGAGAACAGAGGGTGGGCTATCAACAGAGACAAAGTCCAAGGACCTACCACAGAGGTGAAATTCCTAGGAATGATGTGGACTGGGCAACAGAGGAAAATTCCAGAGACAGTTGTGCAAACTATCCAGGCGCTGTTGCCCCCTACTACCAAAAAGGAGGCACAGAAGTTCATTGGAGTTGTGGGGTTCTGGAGATCGTTCATCCCACATCTTGGACTGATTCTGAGGCCTATATATAATGTCACCCGGAAAAAGACTGAGTTCTCATGGGGTTCAGAGCAGCGGACTGCATTCCTGGCTGCTAAAGAAGCTATTTTGCAGCATCAGGGATTAGGACCCGTGAGACAAGGAGTACCATTTCAGCTGGATGTAGTGGAGCAGAATGGTACCATATCTTGGAGTCTGTGGCAGCCAAATGAAAAGAAAGGACTAAGAGCAATACCCATTGGATTTTGGTCCAAACAACTGACAGGGGCACAGAAGAGATACACGCCCCTAGGGAAGTACCTGTTTGGGGCCTACACAGCACTTCAACATGTAGAGACCATTACAGGAACGGACACAGTCACCATCTATACTGCATTGCCAATAGCAGGATGGGTGAGAGATAATGGACTGATCACTAGGGCAGCTGTAGCCCAGAACCAGACACTGATGAAATGGAAGTGGTACCTTCAAGAAAGAGGGGGTATTGCAGCTGGGGATGTTAAAGACATTTCAAAACGGTTGGCAGGGCTTGTTACTTTTACCAGCACCCAGCCAGAAGAAGAAATTCCTGTGCTGCAGTCATCCCCCATTCAAGAGGCTCCACCCTTTGAGTCTCTGTCAGAAGACATGAAGCAGTCAGCATGGTTCACTGATGGTTCAGCCATAGTCGCCTCGTCTGGGCGTAAATGGACAGCAGCAGCCTACAACCCAAGTACAGACACAGTCCTGCAGGAGACCGGAATTGGAGGGTCCAGCCAGTATGCAGAGTTGAAAGCTGTAGTGATGACGCTTCTGGAGGATCCTTCTTCCCATCTCACTATCTACACTGACAGCTGGGCGGTTTTTAAAGGACTGACAACTTGGATGCCCACGTGGAAGTCCAATGAATGGATGATTCATGGACAGTGGTGTTTGGAAGGACAAAGGACAAGATGGCTTTGAGGAACTGGATAACGTTGGAGACGCGTTTGTGAGAACAAGGAACTATGAAGGACATCTTAACCCCTAAGTTGAGTAATTGTTTAGTTTACCTAATGTGTACAT